>OX453251.1:21847774-21891707 GCA_949709985.1 Luffia ferchaultella
GGCGCATCAAATAAATCATATTTATGCGGAAATATTTCCAATTTCAGATCGGAATCATTTAATAGGTAAACGCCGACATTTACCATTCGTTTGTGATTACATTTCTTGTTAGTTGTTCGAGTCGAATAGCCCTAGCTCGTTTGTCGTGTCTCGACTGTTAGCGGACCTTCTCTTCCTTAGGGCGGGAAACCTCCCGCCCGTTTCGATGATTATGCTTGTAACATATTGTGGTTTTGTTTGTCAACACAGAACCCACCGTTCCGCAGTCTCTCGCCTCTATGGAGTACTTACACATAATGCAACCCAATGGTACCCAAAAGAGATATGCATATATTTTGATATATTTGGTCCTTCTCCTCGTTGACTCGTGCTGTGTCGATGTGCGTCCGGCGCCCGCTTGCCGCACGCCCGCACCGCGCCCCGCACCGCACCGCACCGCACTCGCACCCACTACACTAGACTGACACGACTCCCAGTGCGGACACCTGGTGACTTACTACTCAAACTATAGCTATCGCGTCGCGCGCCGCCCCCGCGCCTGCGCGCCGCCTCGCTTCCCGCGCCCGTCTCACAGCAGATGGAGTAGCTAGTCCGACGTCCGCCGATGTCGTGTCATGTACGATAGTGTAATAAATACGCGACGTTAACAATAACATTTGTCATGGTCGCCCCGAGCAAGACCGGCACAACGTCCATGTCATTTGTTCTTTTGTTTACGGCCCGTCTACTGGCTTGCATGTCGCTTACGAGTTGCTCTCATTTGTATGCTTCTATTTACGGGTGTAATTTAATGTTTACGCATGTCTATTTTCTCCTTTAGCGGTAAGACGTGTGGTAGTGCATGGGCTGTTGGCCGCCGTCCTTTCGCCTCACCACCTCACCCACATTGCTATGCGCCATCGCCGTCAAGTGGCGGCGGCGCGCACTCTCCTTTCAGTGCACCGCTTCCGCTCATCATTTGTACGTAGCCGACGGAAGCACGGTCGGTGCCACCGATGCTACGAGGTGCGCCGAGGCAGCACAACTAGCGCGCTGTGCGACGCGGCGCCTAACGCTGCACGCTCATACGAGCCCGAAGAGACTGACGATGTGCTCTATCCGAGTTGTGTAAATGAGCTGAGGTTCGACCGGCATACCCCCGCCGGCCCTTTCCTGTCCCTCGGTCACCATTCATAGCCCGCACACTCTCGCGGCCTCTGTCTTTAATTTGGGCACCTCGATGTTTTAATAGAGCACCAGTGTCAGTGATTTCAGCTAATTTCACAACTTTGGCACATATGAACACTTTCGTTATCTTGTCATAGATTGATCGTTTAATAAAGTAGATAGCAAGGACACTAGACTAAGCGTGTCCGTCTGAGGGGCCGTGCCCTGTGGAACGAGTCCCTCGACGGTGCGGGGTTTGTCTCCACGACACCCGATGCCGGAGGTCGCGGCGCCAAACCGCCGTCATTCTCCTCACAGAAAGAATAATCTCTGATTTTTCTCATTGTTTCCACCAACCGGCCGGATAGATAAACTCGATAGCTCGTTTTCAAGATCAAGATCGAGCAGCATGTCTAGTCTAGAGAACATATCGCAAGAGGCGATACAGTGCCTGGCCTTTGCTGACAGCTATACCAAAAAATCGGGTGAGTCAAGTGCCTTCGCACATTCCTATCTACGACACATACACTCTTACTCCCATAAACACTATTTAAAATAAATCCAAGTTCTACAATTTGATGGTTACGAGTATTAATGCACGACCAACATACAGTTATCGGGTACCGTTTCGGTAAAAAAATCTACAAAGTAAAATTAAAAACATTTAAAAAAACCCACGACGAAAATCCGTTAAATACGTAAAAATATTTAAAAAGGGGTCCATGAACGAGTGAAATCGAGTGAGTTGCCTGCGAATGCTCACTACGCAGGAACCGCAAATAAAAATATTGTATAATTTTTTTTTAAATAGTGATCGGCATAATGTTAATAGTGTCGTGATAGCCCAAGCGCAGCGAACCTGTTTCAAATCTATAAGGCCATGTGGCCATGGTTCGAATCCAGGCGTGTACCAATGAGAATGAGAACGAAAGCTGCCTCAATAAAATCACAAAATCTTATAAAGGGTAATGTGTACGCTTTTACAATAAGATGCCAGTTGTCATTCAAGATATACCCCTTAACAAGTTTAAAACTACAATAAAACGAAAGCTTTATGCAAAGGCTTATTATAAAGTATCGGACTACCCATGGGTATAAATCGCTCGCCTATCGGGTTGTTTCAATAATTTTAATTTTAAGCACTTATTGTTAAAAAATTGTTTATAATTTTGTTAAAAACCAGCACTTTGAATGCGCCTTTGTGGTGACGTTCGTCCTCAGAGTAATAAATTCACGGCACTCTTGTGACATATTTCAAGATTATGATACATAACTACGAAATAAAGATATTCCATTTGAAATGACCGCCGCGCCGCGCCTCGCGGGCACCGAGAGGTAGTGGTGGATGCACGCGCTAGTAGCGGCGAGCTATCCGACCTCTCCTTCTTCTCTATTTTATGTTACTGCGACACTTTCTGTACATAACTTCGCAGCGGTAAAACTCCGTGCGTGTTTACTGTACATAAATATGTATTGGCCCGCAAATTTGATTACTGAAGGTATATATTACTACCTGGTTAAGATGCTATTAAGATTGGCCGTTTTGGATCTGAGCACTAATGACAGCGTTGGCAGTGTTACCCTTGTAGGATTTTAAAATTAAATTGCTTTTATACTTTAAAAAAAGCCTTAGATTGCGTATTTTCATTTATAATTTTAACTAGCGACACGCCTCGGCTTTGCGCGGGTAGCAGAGAATATGCTTAGATTTTTTTCAGGTAGTGTTGTATTAGTTTGTTGTGTCTAGCATATGGATAAGATTTAATTAGATTTAAATCTGACATGTTCATTGTATTTGAAATATTTTTAATGTATTTTATCTCTAATTCTGCAAATAGTTGAATAAGTAATTTTATTTTATTAATTTTTGTAGGGAGATCAACAGCAAACTATTATATACTAGACTTACAAATAAAAAACAAAAAGCCAATTACATATCCTCACAAATACAATTTAATTAGTAAATGGGTGGAGTGAACAAATTTTAAACACGTTCGTGGTCACTTTGTTTATAAAATTATAGTTTAACTGATAAAGAAATTACACATGTATACATAAATAACAAGAAAAACTCATTCGAAGAAATTCCGTGACAATTCGCGCCGCGTCCAACCCACCCTGCCATCAAATATATCAGTATCGACTGTTTTGGAGATGTTATTATTAATTAGATATAACATCTAATACATAAAACATATAATAGATTAGATTAGACAGATAGTATTCTGCCTATAATTACTCGATACGATAGGTGTAAACAAAATTGGGGAAAGTCTAAGAGTACTAGAGGGGAACATTTAACTTTACATTAGTTAAGAGATCAGGACAATCGATTAAACCCAAGACAATTTTCTGTAAAAAGACAATGTCTGGAATATCACGTTGCCCTTGCAGTGGCAGCCGATGATGTTGTTTACATAACTGGAGGTAAAGTTCAGTATTATAGGGGATAGCTAGCTTACGACATAAAAATTTGATAAACTTCTTTTGTATGTTTTCGATAGTAAATTGTTCGAAGTGAAATATCAAGGACTCCAAATCTGTGAAGCATACTCTAAAAAGCTGTGAACGAAAGTGCAATAAAGTATTTTTAAAGTTTTTGCACTTTTGAAACAAGACGAGTTGCGCATTAGAAACCCAAGAGCTCGTGCAGCTCTCGCCACAATACTATTGATTTGGACATCAAATATCATCTTCTGATCGTGATGGACACCAAGATCTCTGATCGATGTGAGACGTTGGAGTGGCAAGTCTTTTAAAAAGTAGGTAGTGTTAATCATGCTATGTTTACGTGTGAAAGTGACAACAGAACATTTAGAAGGATTTAAATCCAAGTTATTTACTGAGCAGTATTGCTCTAAGCTACACAAGTCTAATTGGAAATGATGAGCGTCTAAAGACGATGAAATTTGCCAAATATTTTCATGTCATCCGCAAAACACAAAACACAAGAGTAGTTAAAACAGCTATCAATGTCACTGATGAAAATGATATATAAGAGTGGGCCTAGCAAGGACCCTTGCGGAACAACCCTGGGTACGTCAACCCAGCTGGACATATAATTACTTACCACTACGGCTTGCGATCTCCTATCTATATATGATGTAAACCATTTCAACACCAATATTCATTAATTTTAATAACAGCAGCTTGTGGTCGATTCTATCGAAACATTTGCTGTAATCTGTGTATATTACGTCAACTTGACCATTAGCATCCATAACTTCTGTAATAAAATTATTAAGAAGAATGAGATTAGAGGTAAGAAAACCGTGCTGGGTAGGGTTGAACGAATTGAAAATTGCTGGATAAAGTTGATTACAAATCAATCTCTCAAAAACTTTAGTTATTATACACAACTTAGAGATAGGTCTATAATTGAGTATATCAGTTGCAGAACCTTTTTTATGCACTGGAGTTACAAACGCAGATTTCCATATAGGTGGTATTATACCTTCGCGCAGCGAGCGTTGAAAAAGGAATGAGATGGGGACAGAAATCGAATCTGCAGTATTAATAAGAAAATTGGCTGCTATCCGGTCTGGACCAGCTGATTTAAATGGATCGAGAGCCTTGATCAGGTTACGAACGTTCTCTATTGAAACGTGGATAGTGTAAATATCGGAAACAGATAATGGGGAGGAAGTTGGAATAAAAGATTTGCGTTGAGAGCTAAACGGAGCTTTAAACGTTGAATGGAAGTAAGAAGAAAAGGCATTACAAATGTCAGGACCAGTATTAACGTGAGCATCACCGTACGTGAGACTCTTGGGTATAGCATTACCTTTAGCTCTATCTTTTATAAACGTCCAAAAATATTTTGGGCACTTTTCGATTGAGCGTTCAACTTTTAAAATATATCGGTCGAAGCAGGATTGCTCAAGTAGTTTCAGTCTGTCACGACGGCATTTGAATATTTCCCAGTCGGCACGATTTCCATATTTTTTTGTGTTTAGTATGAAACTTGTTTTTTCCCTTATGCATTTAAAGAGTGCAGCAGAGTACCATCTAGGATAGTTCACTTTGTTAGAGCAGTTAATGGAAGGAATATGGGCATCTATATTTTCTCGACAACACTGTAAAAATAATCAATCGTATCTAAAAATGATCTAGTGCGCTGGTCTGGTTCGATTATCCAGTCGTGCTCAGAAATTTCAATATTAATCAATTTTATTGATAGTCACACTTATTGTATAAATACTTAGTACTCCGGTTTTAGGTAACTTAAATGTGCAAATTGAACATTAACGACCAATGCGTTGTGATTTGGGTCAATCGGAACAAGTGGATCCTGACAGTCAGAAACGGAAACTATATCGTTACAAAATACTAAATCAAGAAACCGGCCGTACCTGTTGGACACGCCATTATATTGCATTAAGTTGCACGTATTCATCTCATCAATTAACACGTACGAGTCACTTGAATTTATATTCAAAGGTAGATATACATTGTTTTGCAATTGCCAATGAATTTTACTTAAGTTAAAGTCACCTATGATTAAAAGTTTATCGTTTGTATTATTTGTAAGCTATCCTTTTAAAAAATAAATATACGCCACCGCGAGCTTTTCTTTAGACCTATGAAAAAGGAACAATTTTTTCAAACATTGTTTTGGTATATCTCAAAGGGATCAGGGGGCGTTATCGATAAAAGCTCCTAGACGGCTTAGTTTTTTCCGACATCTTTAACAATAATCGTTTTTGAAACAGTTTACAAAAAACATTAATAAATTATACACATATACATTTATCTTAAATCACTCCGTCTATTGGTGACAATCGTATGAAAATCCATTGTTAATTTTTGAGTTTATCGCGTTCAGACAGACAGACAGACAGACGCGGCGGGAGGAATTTGTTTAATATTACGTAATGATGTATCAGAATATTAAAGAAATTATATTAATTATTCTATTCCACGTATCGTGCTTCCTTATTCATTAGCAGATGAACTGTTTGAATATTTTGGTGTTTGATTTTCCCGTAACAAGCGATTTTATCGGGGGCCGATTACGGAGTCTCAGAGATAAAAAAAGTCAAGCAAATCAAATTAATGTAATTTTGAAACAACTTTGAACAAGAATATTACACACGAAGAAAATTGATGAAGAGACAGGCTGTAGATATTAGAATTTAACGATACACCTAAATATTTTTTATATTTCGGTTCCCTTCCCGTTAAAAAAATCTGTTAGCCGCTAAACAATGTTTTTTTCCTGGTTTTCATTATCGTGATCCGTTAGATGTGACAGGAAAACTGTCGATTTGGTAATACTGTGGATAGTGACGGTACCGTGGCGAGCCCGCTTCTTATTTAGAAGGTCGTGGTACGAATCCCAGAAACCGGCATGTACCAATAAGTTTTTCTGACTTACGTTCATAACTATCACAAACTCCGTGCCTCGAATCGGAGAGCACGTTTAGCCCTCGGTCCCGGTTGCCATCAACAGATGACAGTCATTAACATCTACCAACCCGTATTGGAGCAGCGTGGTGAATTAAGCTCCAATTCTCCTCACCTTGGGGGAAACCTAAGCCCCATAACACATAATGGGCTGGTACGTTGTGTATGTACATTATTATTAGAAATCAGAAAAGACAAAGATAGAAATAAATAGGATAAATTATATGAAAAATAATGTTGGTGTACGTTTTGCAAAATTCTATTCATTAAATACAAAATTATTGTTCGATTTTTGAAAACTATTATACTACTTACAATTTTATTGGAGTCTTAAAACTACAAAATAGTAAAAATCTCCCAAAATGGACACAATGCAGCTCAACTACCAAACGTCCAATCTTAATATCATAGCATTTTAACTGAGTAGTGCGTTCTTCCATATGAAATGGGCGTTTTGTGAAACTGACACTTTGATTTCAAATATCTGGCGTTTTGTTAGGAATTCCAAATTCTTTCAAATATTTATTCAATTTTGGGTTCATTATTTCTTTCTTATTTAGGTTTGTGTATTTGTGTTTGGATTTTAGTGACTCATTTGTTTTTGCGTCTTTTGATTTATTTGATATTGTTTTGTTCACAATATGGAAAACTTAAAATATTTCGTTATTCACGACTACGAATTTTTAGAGAAAAAAATCTATTACAGCGCGCCCAGGTGGCCTTTAACCGGTAGACATGTCTAAGAAGTTATACCTATGTAAAGCAGAAAGCTACATTATAATTGGCCTAGCTATTTTAGACGAATACTGCAGCGCTTCCTGGTGGTTTATAACCATAAAACATGTATAATACAAAAACTGGATCAAAAACGGCGCGATAGTTTTAGAAAAATACACCAACTGTAGCGCCCTCTTGTGATCAAAACTAAAACATTAAGAACCTGCTTTGAAGTAATCAAATAGATCCAGCATTTTTAGAGAAACATATTTACAGGAGCGTCCCTTGGTGGCTATTATCCATAAAATATGTCTACGAACGTGCTCTGAGGTGATGCCTATGCAATACGGAAAACCACATTGAAATCGGTCAAGTAGTTTTTGAGGGAAATGGTAAACGTGGCATGTACCGTCCCGTCGCGTGTAAGAAAGTCATATATAGCCAACCGATCGTAAAAATAGATGGGATCGTAAAGTTTTCCAAAATGCACACACATTTTTTAATATTTATTTATTCAAGAAAACAAACAGTCTAGTTTCTAGACTAGTTTTAGTGTAGTATTTTGACATAAGTGTATGCCTTTATTTTACGCGAAGTGAACAGTAATCATTACAAAACATCGGATAGTTTCGAGACAATGCTGTGTTTAAATCTTGTTTAAAATTTGTAAATAGAGGATGCGAAAATGTTAATGTAACTTAGGAACCTACTTATTGTAATTATCACAGGATTAAATTGCCTTACAAACGTCTTTTTGGTGTAGTCAAATTTGCAGAGAGATACGCTGAAGGTTTTACTAGTTTTACCAGAACGCGATTAGGTACGAGCACCGATTTAAAGGTACGGAGAATATTAAATGAAATTTTACGCAGTAGAACATTGGAATCTATTATATTATTAATAAATTAATTATGAAAAAAGTCATGGAACCCAGGTACAGACGCCTGTTTTGAAGTAAAACTTCTTTAGGCGCGACTAGGGGGTAACTCAGATTTTTTTTTCTGACGGAAGTGACGTGATAAATTGATGCAAACGTCAGTCTGACGTCTGACTAGTCAGACGGGCGTCAGTCTGACGTCCGTCTTACTAGTCAGACTAATGTCGCAGAAAGAAAGGTACAAGCAGTTGAAGCAAGCCGCATATATATACTTACATCTTTTTCACTCGCACTGAAATTCACCATGTGGAAAACATGTGAAAAATGAAACAAATATATGTAAATACAAGACTGGCTTCTATACTTCAGTCATTATTCTGAGACTATGGCACAGTTATTTTCCATCCTTTTATATCATATGCGCAAACGATGCTCAACTGTTACATACAGGGATATACGGAGCTTTTCTACTCTAGTATATTATTAGTATACTTATCATTAGAATACATTGATATAAATGTCGATATCGATACATTTATGTCAATGAGCGTATTGCATCATATTATCTCTATTTTTCTATCTACACGCAGATTACTTCACTGAACTCTCAGAATCAAAACCAGTCAACGCGTCACCCATGCTCATCACAGTTACACCCTACTCCGTCTAGTCTACGCAACCATGGAACTAATAACGCAGACACATTAACTTTAAAACAAAAAAGAACCAAATGACGATGCTAGATGGCACTGATGCCCTTCTTAACATAGACGTAATACTAGGTTCAGGACTGTGCACTCGGCTTTGCGAAACGAGGAAATGAAATAGCGAGGTTCAAGTCTTTTCTTCCGAGTAAGACTAGGGAGTAACTCAGATTTTTTCTAAATTTTCAAACGGATCAATTGTGAATAGCAAAGTGAATAAAAATTCAACAGTTTAAAAAAAATATTTTGAATTGCAAAGTTTTTTAAAAATCTCTAACAGCAAACCCAATTACCTATCTATCGACGGTCTAACCATACTAGGGTAAGAAATTCTATCCATTGTATAGTTTTGTCGTCTCAATAACCTATCGACGGATAGACATATCTACCGTCGCACGCCATCTATCGACGGGTGGCCCCGGGAGGGTCGATAGCTTACCAGAGTTAGATTTTTGTATGAAAATGACATTTCGTGCGTCCCAATATACTTCTGACAGCTGTTGAAGGATAGAATTTATTACTGAGGATAAACATGTGGCCTATCTGTCAATTGTGATGGTTTACCTATCGATCGTCTGCTATCATCAAATAAAAATTCGCTAAATTACTTTTATCCTAATATTTTGAAACCAATATCTATTTAATTTAGTTGTAATTTAGTGTAAAAATGTCTACGTCCAGTGAAAGCGATTCTGACTTCGAACTTTTACAAGAATTGTCAGGCTGGAATAGTAGCGAAGAATCATCTCATATTTGTTATTATAAAACATACAAAAAAAACTTCAAAGTTTTACTTCAATCGCGCGTAAAGGTTACACGCACACACTTTTTTTTTAATATCAAACGTTTATGTTTTTTTCTAGCAGACTCATAATTTGTAAAGTATCCACTGGTTTGATATTCCAACCTTTTTACAAATTTATTTTGAATTCGTTCCAAACAATTCATGTGATTGGGTTCCATAATGTTAATAATACACGCGTATTCCAAATTATTACGAACAAAGGCAAGATAAAGAGTTTTAAGTGAAGTAACTTTTTTGGCTTTGGTTTGGAAAACTGAAATATCATACCAAGTTTTTATATGCCTTATTGTGTTTTCTACATGTGTATTGAATTTGATTTTACTATTTATTGTTACTCCGAGATCACCTAAATCTGTAAAACGATTAAGAATGTGCTGACTGATGTTTTCTTGGAAAACTGATGGTACAACATTTATCCGTATTTAGAAACAGCTGGTTTTGTCTGCTAGTGCTGGAAGGATTCCAGATCGGATTGTAGAAGTCAGCAATCTTCAACAGTGTTAACGACTCTGTATATTTTAGTGTTGTCAGCGTGACATAAGTGACTGGAGTTTATTATATATTTGGACATATCATTAACATATAATATGAAAAGCAAAGGACCTAGATGCGAGCCTTGCGGAAGACCAAATGGGATCTCCAGATATCTGGATATGTAACCCTTAAGAGTGATTGGTTGATTACGATCACGGACATATGACCTTACCCAGCCCAAAAAATTCCCATATATACCAATCTCTAGCAGTGTCTATATTGATATTGATTTATTTTATCAAAAGCTTTTGAGAAATCGGTACACACGTTACGCCATCCACATGGCACCCGGCATCTATTGCGTCCAAAATGGATTCAGAATACGTCACGAGATATTTTTTTTTTTTTTTTTTTTAATTTATTTAGAAACAAACAGTCATTTACATCTATGTTCATACAAAAATAACTTAATGTAGACCTAGAATTTCCTATATAATTAATATAAATAACTTAGCCGTGGTCCACCTACTCAACAGAAAAACAATAAATAAATAAACTGACCTTAATCTTTATCTCCTTCAGTAAATGCCGACTTAATACATTTTTTAAAGACACCTAAGGAGTTACTAAAAATATCAACATTGCCAAACCTATGATTGTAAACTTCACACGCACGTCTAACAAATGAATTTCGGGTATGTCTACTTTTTGATGTCTTTATAGAGAATAGGTTCATCTTTCGACAACTTCTTTCTCGCTTACGAGGTACTCTAAAAGAAATTCTGGATAAAAGTGCTGGAGCATCAATGTGATTGTTTAAAATCTTGTATAGTAAATTTACATCAACAAAGACGCGTCGATCTGAAAGCAATTCTATTCTGTACCGCTCAGCGCTAGACCGATAATCTGTGTATGTATTTCCACATCTGTAATCTAATTGCTTAACAAATTTTTTCTGAAGATTTTCTAGTCTATCTATGTGAATGTTATACTGGGGGCACCAAACAGAACAACCGAACTCTAGACGACTTCGAACATAACTGTTATATAACAATTTATAAGTGGAAAGGTTTTTAAATACCTTCCCAATTCGCAATATGAAACCCAACTGTTTATATGCCATACCAAGAGCTCTATCAATATGCTGCGTAAAGTTCAATTTGGTATCCATTATTAGTTATGTTTATGTATTTAGATATACCTCATATATTTAAGGAACTATTTATTTTTGAAATAAGACATATATTTCGCATATATAACTAACCGCGACGACGACGTCGCTAGAGACGGGCTGTCGTCCAAAATATATACCGTAATAGGCACTATTATATTTTAATTGCATAGTCCCAAATTAAGCAGAGTTTGTAATCGGTTAGTCGATCGGTATTATGTGGAGTATGTCATTAATCTGCTCATAATGTGTGAACACGCATAGAGCCGACCACGCTGTCACCAACGTTGTGGGTGGGCACGACGCAAGGCTCGGTGTTTGCAATGATGCTGAGTGTACCCGACCCCGAGCTACGGCACACACAACCCGCCGCACTTTCGACGCCCGGTGGGTTTTCATTTGTTTTCTTTCAATACATACCCTGCTTAATTAAAACAACACGATCGAAAGTGCATGGTTTGTTTGTCGCAGGCGGACCCTTGATTCGGCTGAAAGGTTCAATATTGTCTATGTCGTTCTTGGACTGCAACGGCGCACTCATCCCCTACTCGTGCGAGGGCTGGAAAGACGACGCTAAAGACGTGAGCCCTGCCTTTCCCCGCGTCGCACCGCCCGCCGACCCTCCACACATGTCGGCTGTGGTGGCACAGGCGCAGGCGAGGGAACGAGAGCGGCGCGAGCGTACTCCCACCAAGCAGAGCAGCAGCGGCAGTGGCTCCCGAATGAGTCCCACGCCCACGGGAAGTGCAGTTGGCGAAGGTGACCGGCAGTTCGTCGTGCTCGCTTCTGAGAAGCAGGCGCGTGTCGTGGCTCTGCCCAGTCACAATTGCGTCTACCGCCAGCAAATTGTCGACGCCGACTTCGTCGTGAAGGCTGAGATCATCAGCCTCAAAGGTGACCGCGATCTATCTCCACCCAACCCTGTTGCGTCGCTGACCCGTGCTGATGACGATTGCTTGCGTTTCAGATAGCGTATGCCTCGTCAATTACCTGTCCACGGGCCATCTAGTCGCACACAGCCTGCCTTCGCTCAGACCTCTAGTAGACGTCGACTTCCTTCCACTCTCCGAGCTGAGGTAAGCGAACGGCACATCGACCTCGCACCCGTATTTTCCACTCGCGGTTCAAATGGGTGCGAGCGAATGAATGGCGCCGCGTTCGGCCCCAAATGATAAAATTTTTATCATTTTCCATTTTGTCTCGTGTGGGCATGGCGGCACTGTCATTTCAATTATATCAGGCTCTTCATAGTTCTGAATAATTTATCGTTTGGAAGCTGAACCTGAGCCTTTAAGTTTCGATCGATGTTAGAGAGCAGCGCGGCCGTGCGCGACACCCGTCTCCCGCCCCGCACGGCTGCGCCGCCGACGCGATAGCACAAAGCTACTAGACACTCGATGGATATATTCACCAAGTAGCCGGTATCGCAACTCTGTACGAGCACCACCTGTGCTTTTAATATTTGGCACTTTTCATCTATTTTTGATTTGATTCTCGATACAGAAATTGACATACCTGCAACACACGACACGACGACGACGACGACACACCTTACTGTATTAAACATCACACGTGTATATATAAGTATTTACTTTCCAGTGTTGTTGACATTCTTAGTGTCTAGTTAGTCGTTTCTCTCGCATTACATTTCCGAAAGAACCGCAAACTGAACACTAAGAATGGCCATCGCGGCGCCTAGAGCGGTTTCCCTTCTGACTTGTGTCGCGGTAGCTTCCAGACTCAGAGCAAACAGAGGGGTATCGTAGACCCGATGCTCTCGATATGGGGCCAGCAGCTCATTGTAAACGAGGACACGGACCAGTAAGTGCGGCGGCCGGCCCGCCTCCATGTTGCGTGTACCGTTGCCGCTTCACCCGCCGCTGCTTGGTCGCTTATAGTGCTGTCCTACACGTACACACACTACCACACACTGTCCTAACACTTCTAAATTACATACTCTTTTCAGTTTCGTTTCTCTCGTGTGCTTTTGTAATTGTCATTAGTTTTTTCTTCTTGCGCAACTTTCAATTGTCGACCCTCGGTCGTACGTTTTAGCTGCTCTGGCATGATCGCTTCACGTATTTGCTATTACCGGTGCCAAGACAACGATGACGCTTCGCGCCCGACCACTGTACTAGACGCGTGACTAGATTAACTAAATTCGCAAAATTCATAGCAAACGTGTAACTCATAACTGTGAAAAGAAAAGAATAGCTTACTCACGGGAATTTCAATAGGAATAGGATAAGTCATAGAAAGATACGGAGCACGGTTCACTGACAATCATGATAAATATGAACTGTACATAGCCAACGTGTGTTCTGCTAAATTGCTGTTCCATAAAAGCATTAGCTTTTAAAAATAAGTTTTAAAAATAAAATGGTTCAATATTGATTCCGCCTCAATGATGTTGTTGAGTGCAGCCACGCGGCGCAGGCTAGGTTAAAGCTAGTATCGAGTACGTAGTGTCGTTGGCGACTTTACACTGATAGAGTACCGCTTTAATTAGTTAATCAGCTAGCTTTGGGTGTCGTCGGCTGCGTGAGTGCATCGGCGCCGGCGCGCCCTCTGTTTGGCGTCTCGCTTTGTTTTGGCGTGGGCATAATATTGTGCGCTTGCTTTCACCGCTGGTAACGTTATTCCTTTTAGTGCACGTTTAGACGCTGCGTCATGGATTCGCTAGGTGAGTTTATTTATTTATTTATTTATTTATTTATTAGGAAAACCAACCGCTATACTATTTTGGAGTAGCAATGGATTAAAATATCAGATAGCCAATAAAAGGTTCTCACATGTAAAAAACTGTATAGAAGTAAGTACCCTAGAAACAAACACTTAGTAAGAGACACGTACAATAGAATTTAGTAAGTTAAATAATATAACAAAATTAATAAAACAAAAATTTACAAAAAAAACATTGGTTAACGTGCGCCTCGCTGTATCTACGCTAGTATGAAAAAGGTCGACTGTAATGTGTTTCAGTAGTTTATTATAATTATTACCCGCCCGCCACACAAACATCTTTAGTGGGTCATTATGTCTCGGAGCTTTATTAGGAGCAACCAAATAGATTTGAGCGAAAAGTTATCCTACAGTTTATAATTTAATATAATCCGTTACACGAAGAGGCATGATGTGACATAACATTAAAAAGGAAATTCAAAACGAGTTAATGACAATTGTTACTTCTACCAGGTATGTAGAAAAATTTTAGGAGGGGATTCAGTTGTATGTCTGTCGGTCGCAAGATCATAAGCTTCGAAACCTGCGACATACGTAGACTCTTGGAACTTTACCAAATTATTGTAGTGTTCTGGAGTTTAATTCGATAAGTATACGAAGAAAATCGTAGAACTAGGTAGTAGATAAAATGGATTAACAAGCCTTCTGAAACCTACGATTACGGTTAAGATTATTGAAAATGAAACTCGGTCAAGTGCATGAATTGATTCAAACGTTCATAAATATAGCTTAACGTAAGTACGCACTCGGGCCAAAAAAATATTTTAAATGACAAAAGCACATTTCATTTCGAGAAGGTTACTTGACACAATTCAAAGATAATCGGTTATCAAAGGGATATCTGATTACGACACCCTGCTTTGGTCTAGGTCTTATAAACATTTGGCCTGTTTCTATTTTGTCACACTCCATGTCCATGTATGTCCATTGTAAAAGGAGCATAAAATGGTCTAGTACTACTAGGAAGAAATGTATCATATAATACCTAATGATACAACAAATATTCACTTACAATATCCTCATTTGTTTCTAAAACCGTTCATTATGGATAAGATTTAAACCAATCAAATGATAATATTATTCATGTACTAGGTACAAATATAAATGCGAGTTAGAGGCCTTATGTGTGTGCAGGATAGCCCGGACGTTCTGCTTCAGCAACCGCGGCCACGGACTGTACCTCGCCTCGCCCACCGAGATTCAGAAGTTCACTATAGACACAGAATTCTGGTCAGAGTAACAGCCGGCGTTCGCCCCATCGTCTTTGTCGGCACCGCCACCGACTCACCTGGCATCTGGTCTGTTATAGCTCGCAGCTTAATGAGATGCTGGGCGAGTTGTTCCTGCCACGAGATATGCCCGAGCCGCCCAAAGAGAGCTTCTTCCGCGGCCTCTTCGGCGGCGGCGCTCGTCCGCTGGACCGGGAGGAGTTATGTGAGTGTTCGCTCTTACCGGTCACCGTCCGATCGATGCGTGGCTCACTTTGCGGGGCCGTTTTGCAGTCGGCGAGGGCAGCGGGCGGCCTAATCGTACTGTGGCCAAGCACATCCCCGGGCCCACGGCTAACCTCGAGGCTATGGGGCAACGCGCGTCCACTGCAGCGAGCGAGATCTCGCGCGCGCACCAGATGGCTGTCGAGCGCGGCGACAAGCTCTCTCAGCTGGAAGAGCGTACGGAGCGCATGCACACGCAGGCCGGCGAGTTTAGCTCCTCGGCTCACCAGCTCATGCTCAAGTACAAGGACAAGAAATGGTACCAGCTGTGAGCCGCCGCCCCCCCGCACCGCCGCGCCCTCTACGCTCTTATGATAACTTTATTAGACTGTCGATAAAAACTTCCTGGGTAGGGCGTGATCGACACAGACGCACAAAGTCAGAGCATACGCCGCTCTCGCGTGGCGCTGACGCTCCAGTCGTTCACGTGATGTGATAATGTAAATATGCGGAACACACTAATGTACTTAAATCTTTTTATACAAATTACGTGGAGCCCGGTGCCCCCGCACCCCGCGCCGCGCTAACGGAGCGATCGTCTGAGTAGTTGAATGGGAACGACCGGTGCGGTGGTGTCGACTGGATAAAGTACTCGACACATAGAGTAAATATATAAAGGTTGAAAATTTAAGCATTGAATGACAATAATTTTTGTTCCATCACAGTGGGTGTTCGCCGAGTAGCGCTCGCGGTTTCTCCTTCAGCCGCCACGACTTGTGCCTGTACGAAATGTCGGTGATATTTTTATAAATTAATTATATAATGCAATAAAACGGTTATCGTGAGACCGCCGCTGGCCCTCGTACAGACACTTGTCGCGCTCTATCACATTCTAATTTTCAAAGGTACAGTACCTCCTTAGAAATCTTTCCATACCTATCTTTAATCGTAACCGAAATTCTCATTTTTCTAATAGTCGTGAAGGCGGCATAAGTTGTAATATTGGAAGTTTCCGCCAGTGTGTCGTCAAATATATTTTTTTTAAAGTGTACCTACAGGTAATCACTCTCTTGAATTAGCGCAGGCCGTCACGGATTGTCACCGTATCGTTGCGAACTGGCGCCCGCCGTTACAGCCCCACCATATATCTCTGTCGCATATCAGTAATTGTAAAACGGACACTGGCAAACATGAAACCTTTCCCCAGGCAGCGTAAAGGCGACCGCGCTCGCGCCGCGCCTCTCACTGCAGTATTCGTACGCTACATTTGTAATATAAGATGTGAGTTAAGTTTCTCAATTTTATTCATTGTTATATTTAGCGTTGAATTGTTATTTCCAATCGTAGCGAGCGAAATGCCGCGCCACCGTTATGCGCGTTCGGTAACATGGGACTAAATTAATATTAAAGTATTGTAAATAATTAAGGACACTGTGACAAATGTGACAAACCGTAATGTTACTCATATGTCATTATTTGTTTCGAATAATTTTATATGTAAAGAGCGACTCTCGTTTCCGTCTTTGGAACGTGACTCGGTATCTATAAATATTGTATATAAGGGACGCTGTTGAGCTAATGGTTTAGTTTGGTAGATACATTATTAAAATACAAAACCTGAAATAAAAGTATATCGAAGCTGCAAGACTTTTATTGCTCTTCCTCCTAGCAATCGACAAACGAGGGCGCCCTGTCTTCGCCGCTCACCTTCAACTATTGGAAACGCCATCTTATAGAAAACAAATGAATGAGAGAAAATTGTTTTCTAATTTATTTTACACATACCTACACTACAATCCTCAGAACGCATGAGCAGGGCGCGCTGTCATAACTCACAAACAACGCCAACAACTGATTATCACTGGGGTGACTAGTGCGAAACTGGGAGAAAACTACATAATTAAGAACAAAGTTTGGTTGCTTTTATGCTCCCACTTTCAGAGTTTCGTAACATCCTACGAAAAAACAGAACCTATTTAAAAGATCGCTCTTTCTCCGAATTTACCAAAGAAAAAAACTTGAAATTTGCCATGTTAACAGGGTTAGAACTACTGAGTCTTAAAAAACAGAGTATTAATATACCCAGAATGGCAACGGATTGACTAAACTATCGTTTGGATGGCTGATTCAGTATATATAACGTGTAGATTATTTATGTGAACAGAATGGAGTCGGTCTACCGGCATGACCTTGGTGCGTTTGGCAGACCGACTCCATTATGTTCACATAAGTGATCTACACGTTATTTATACTAAATCAGCCATCCAACGATAGTTTAGTCAATTTGTTGCCACCTCTTACACTATAACCCACACTATTGATTTCATTTGTTTGAAAACAAAGACTGTCTCAAGAAAATCAGTTTTTGTCCGTGGTTCTACCTGTAGTTCAACTGATAGTATATAACCACACATGTATCACAGGCTTTTTTTTTGCCAGTGGTTCTATCAGTAACGAATAACATTGCCTGTAGTTTGACTATAATAATAAACTATTATAAGACTAAGAGTAATAAAACTTTTTTCTCTGATTCTACCTAGGTACCTAATTAAGGAGTAATACAAGTTCAGATCAGCACCGGTAGCTAAAAATAGGGAGGGTAGTATCATTCAGCTGGAGCAACTCCAGGCATAAGTGTTCCGCAGGGCTCGATGGACCGTTTATCTTTTTAGTGTACATTACTGGTTTTCCTTTCTTTGCGCAGAATTTGTGCAACATTATGACGAAGTACTCGTAAGCAGCCAGTTTGAGCAGATATTGCAATGGTTCAATACAAATAAATGTGTTACTAAATGCAAGGAAACCTAAATGCATTGAATTCACTCTTCCAAATGTCAAAAAAGGCTGGAATAATTTGTCATTAAATATTGAAGCACTTTTATGGGGATCCCCTTGGATTGGTAGGTGCAGTGAGGTACCCATGTATATCGTGTCTTGCTAGGAAGTTAAGTCGTGTACGTCAGAATGGCGGTACAAGGTTACCGTTTAGAATTGTGATTATGCTGTAAATTTAGTACCTAATTTGTAAATATTTGAGATTTAAAGTGTACCGCCATTCTGACGTCAGGATGAAGGTGCATTTTTAAACTTAGGTACTTTTTTATTATTTAAAATTATATTTAGTCATGAGATATTTAATACCTATTTTGTACCTAAGCATATATAAAATCCACATACCTACCCAAAAGAAACAGTTAAGTAGTATTCGTCAATATAAAGTATACCACCATTATGACGTCAGGGTAGATGGTACATTTTCAAACTTTGGCCCGATTAGGCGCTCTTACTATTTAAAATTCTATTCAAAGTTATGAAATATTTATATATAATCTACATACCCAAGTCAAACATAAATAAATTGCAAGATGGTCTTCACACAAAATAGCGCCTCCATATTCCGAATTTATACAATACATTTTCGAGACGAAAAGTAGTGTCCAGACAAAGCGGGCGCCACGACCACGCACAGCGCCAGACACACGTGCTAGTAAGTTCTCGCTAAAAATAGCGATGTAATTATTAAATTAAATGTTCGAGAAGTGGATTTTTCGTGACGTGTGAATCGGTGGAGAGGTTAAGGGTATAAAAGCGATGATGGACGTCGAACGACACAGTTTTCGAGAATAAGTCAAGTGCGATTAGATGCGAAGTGTGGAATGAGATAAAGGTATAATTTGTGTTCGATATTTGTTCTTAAGTTAGTTTGTGACTTCGTCTTATAATAAAATCATTTATCGGCGCGCCTGGTCGACGCATCGGGTGACCGGAAGGCTGGCGCTTACCTCGGCCAACGAATAAGTATTGCCATATAGCGAGGTAATGCCGCCAGCCTTTTGGGCACTTTGCCGCACGGCACTGATTTAGATGATATTTTTTATTTGTAGGTATTTTTAGTTTTTACTGTTTAATTTGGTATAAGCTTATAATTTTAATTTGTAATTTAAATTAGGTTAGCCTTATTATATTGGGATGTATATAATATATAAACATATAAGTAAATAAACCAATAATGTAATTAGACGAGATTAGTCAATTCAAATTTCAACAAAGACAGACTATATTAGGCTGCGTTTAGAATTGTGCTTTTGGTGCTACATTTCTCTTTCGTTTTGTTCTTGACATTTTTTCCTCTTTCCGTTTCAATGTTCCAATGCATAGGAACTGATGTAGTAACAGAATTAATTCTAAATAATAAAATAAAGTTAAATGAAATTAGTGTTTTAGTGAATCCCAGATATCCGGACTAGTAGCCCGTAGGTAACAATTCTTATTACCAAGAATATTAAAAAAAATTAAAATTCGTTCGTTTGTATTATAGAAACGTAATGTTTTAATAGTATAATTAAACACATATTTATTTTATATTTTACTTCTAAAATCATTATGTGAATCAGACCGGGCCCCAGAAACTCAACAACTAATCGACAAGGGGATCAGCGATTGGAACATAGTTACTCTGCGTCGTATCCTCGGTCTCATTTATGCCAATAACATCATCTGCATCCACCTATTTATCGATGTCGACAATAATGTGCTTCATGTAGCACATAACTTCATTACTCCGCCCAATGTTTGTTTAAAATGCGGCCAAAGTCTAATCTTTTTTTATTTCAGTGGCAATGCCACGAACTTCAGCGCAGCCTTTTTCGACAGTACCTATTTGGAGCACACTGAACAAATTATTTCTGTCGAACGCAATTGGACAAATTTTGTATATAGGTTCTAGGTGTAACTTATTATATATATTAACCATATATATATATATATACAAGTACTGATTACTTAAGATATATATTTTTTTAGGTACTAAATTCCTGTTTATCAACATTTGTTGTTTGCTGGAATTAGAGTTGAGCAGGATAAGGTGGCATATCCTTGGGTTATCTGAGGTCCGAAGACAACGTATTCTATTTCCGAGAAGGCAATCAGCCCTCCCAAGGTGGTGTCGGGTTTCTTGTCAACAAAGTCCTTGTCAACAACGTAGTGGAGATCTCCAGTGTGTCGACCCGGGTGGCATACTTTGCAGTGTAACTAACCGACAGGTACCGCCTAAAGGTTATATAGGTATACGCGCCGACCTCAACTCACTCGGACGACCAAGTCAGTGCATTGTATGACGACATAGCGAAAGCTACGTGTCATACGGGCCCGACTCGGTTCACCATTGTTATGGGGGACTTCAACACCAAAATGGGAGTACAGAAAAGCGACGAATCCAAGATGGGGCCGTACGCCATCGGACGGAGAAATCACCGGGGGCATATGCTGACAAACTTTCTCGAAATGAAGTGTTTGTTTCTTATGAACTCCTTCTTCAGAAAGACGCCACAGAGGAAGTGGACCTGCCAAAGTTCCGGTAAAGTGACCAGGAACGAGATTGACTTTATCATGACGGAATAAAAGCGCATATTCAGAGATGTCTCAGTGATTAGCAGGTTCGGTACCGGAAATGATCGCCGCCTAATCCGAGGTACTCTGAATATCAACTACAGGCTTGAAAGGGCCCGTCTGATGAAGTTCAAACTTCGACCAACACCGTCCCAAGCCTATACAGGCTTCGAAGCTTTTCAACTGAAATTGAAAAACCGATTCGACACACTGAAAACCACGGCAAATGTTGATGACACGGCGGGCAACCTAATTGATGTTGTCAGGGAAGTAGGCAGCAAACATTTTGAATCGGGGTTCAAAGGCAAGGAGTCTAAACTCTCCAGCGAGACCCTAGATCTCATGCGAGAGAGACGTGAGAAGTCCTACGAGGAGTACCGTCAGACCTGGCTCTGAACAGGAAAATCAAGAAGCTGATACGACGGGACCTCCGCCACTTCAATACAAAACGTATCGAAGATGCAATCGAACGGAACAAAGGTTCGAAAGTGTTCGTTCAGCAACTTGGTCGAAGCCACCTGGCGAAGCTTAGGACTAGCGACAACAAAATCGTCTCGTCATAACCAGAGATTCTCGCCGAGATTGAGAAATTTTATAAAAAGCTATGCCGTACATGCACCTCTCCCTGCGCTGCGACCACAGCGATCGGAGAGCTCCACTGACCCGACGCTACACAGATGACATTCCCGACATCAGCCTGGGCGAGGTCAGACTAGCTCTCAGGCAGCTAAAAAATGGCAAAGCACCCGGCGCCGATGGCATCACGACAGAGTTTCTGAAAGCAGGCGGGACACCAGTCCTGAAAAAGCTTCAGAAGCTATTCAACTCTGTCTTACATAGCGGTGTTACGCCGAGTGCATGGAGTGAGAGTACGGTCATCTTATTCTACAAAAAAGGAGACAAAACGCTCCTTAAGAATTACAGACAGATCTCACTCCTCAGTCACGTGTACAAGCTGTTCTCGAGAGTCATCACGAATCGCCTCGCCTAAAGATTTGACGGATTTCAGCCCCTGAACAGGCCAGGTTTCGAAAAGGCTATAGCACCGTAGACCACGTACAAGACTATGTCTATTAAGAACAGACTGTCCAGGTAGGCAAACACAACTTCAATAAAGAGACCGACCGAAGAATTCAGCTGTGCTGGGGCTGCTTTTGGGAAGCTTCGTCATCTGTTCTCGTCGCCACTACCACAATGTCTGAAACCAAAGTCTTCTACCAATGCGTCCTACCTACAACTGGAATGAGCTCTACGAAGAAATTTCGAGGTCCTAGAAATTTGACCTTGAAAACGAATTAAAAAGATAAAAGTAACAAGGACGTTAGTGGGAGCCATATTGTCTCTTTCTGATTAGGGTGACAAAGTTACGTAGGATAAATAAGACCATAACAGGAACTTTTTAATTTTCGACTAAGATCGAACAAAACTCTCTAAGCCTATCTTAACCCGTGACACTGAAGTAAACTTTTTTTAAATGAGTATAAAGATTTTGGTATGTCCGTGTCAATAACCTATGTCGTAATTTAGTAAATTAGAACCTTTAATTCGAACATTTGTCAAAATTGATTTAGCAGATTTCAAATTAAAATGCTACAAACATACATCAGTATAATTATGGAGTAAAAAAACATACATGAATGATGGGAATCAATTTTCATTCATTATTAACAAGTAATTTTAATATTTATAAGGGATCATAAACCACGAACGTAAGCACTGAAAATGAGGTCTCGCGTGGCCACCGCGTAGTACAACTCGCGATAGCATTAAAAATACTGGTTGGATTTGTACGAAATACTGTTAAATCATCAAATTTACAAAAAAAATAATAAATAAACGGCAGTAGCCCGACTCCTATCCCCCTCGATAGAAAAGTAGAAGCAAGCAAACAGAAGTTCAAGAGAACTAGTCACTAAAATCGGGCAACCCGCAGAAAATATGATCAAACGACGGAGGCTCCCCACCTCCAAAATAAATTGTGAAGCAGTTAGTAACTCTAAAAATCAAAGCTTCAAAAATCGATATCTCAATCACCTTAGTAAATTAGCTGCATGCTCCCTTTATGTATAATACCCTTTTGAAAACAAATCTCCTATTGATTACAGAAATAAAGCTACCTAGAATGTGATTCATAACTGGACGGCTGACCGCCTTTATTTACAAAATAGTTAAATCCCACAGAAGTAAGGCTCCAAGCGCGACAAGTTGCGTAGGTACATTTGCACGCCGAAGCCCTCAGAACCATCACTTAGGAAATATCTCGTTGAAACGATCCCAATGAGCATAAACAAGTTATTAAAAAGGTCAAGGATTCTGTAGATATATATGTTTGAAATATATTTCTCATATATATTGTCGCATTTCACCGCCTTGAGCGCACGTGGGAACTTGAAAACATAAGTTCTTACAGGCAACCAAGCTCCTTTCTTTCCCGAATAAATCCAACAATCTCAAAAATTCCCAATCATTCGACGGATAAAAATGGATTTAAAAGACTCTAGGTACCGAAACATTATTTCTAGGGCCGAAATGTCTCAAAATTCAACGCTGGTGCGAGACTTAAGGATCTCAAATATTAATATAATGGCCTCCTTCCTTTCGATTGGCACCAGAGATACGGACAGATTCAATACCCCATCGAAATCACACACACAAGTCTCTCAAATGCATATATGACGTCAAAGTCATTACCCGTATGGTGTCAGATCTGTAACTAGAATGACGTCAGATATGTAACTAAATTATTTTCCTACTTTAACGAAAAACGTTTCTCTTTAAAACAATACATAGGTTTCCATCTTTCATATTCATTGAAATATCTGGCAACCTATTATTACGGCCACATCATAGGCAAAAGAGGGCAAAAGGTAACTACCAAAGTATTATTATTAACTAATCTAAACATTATGGACACCTTAGTATTATGACGTCAAAAATTTCAACTTTGACAAAATATGTCAAAATTCCCCAAATTCTCGTTTCAGTTGCCAGCATAAAACCATAAATTAAGACTTTCGTTTTAAATATTAATAAAAATTTTAACAAATATGAAATATAACAAAATAAGTTTTAAAAATACTATTATCATCCGCATACCAAGATATATTAAAAACCAGAAGTCACAAAGTAAAATAGTGTATTACTATTTCTATAAATATATATTTATAATTTAGGTCTAAAAAAAAAAATAAGTTTCCTAGAAAAAAAAAACTACAGGTTTCGCTCTTCTCGCAATTATCGGAGAACATTGAACTAAAGTGTCGTGATAGCCCAGAGCGCAACGAACCTGTCTTAAATTTATAAGGCCCCATAGGGCCATGGTTCGAATCCGGGCGTGTACCAATGAGTTTTTCTGACTTGAGTACACAATATCACTGACACCGTGCTTCGGAGGGCACGCTAAGCAGTCGGTCCCAGACGCTGTCAATAGATGGCGGTCGTTACAATTCCCAACCCGCAGTGGAGCAGCGTGGTGGACTTAAGCTCCAAGCCCCCCTCCTCACCCTGGGGGAGGCCTAAGCCCCTGCAGTGGGGTAAAAATGGGCTGATGATGATGATGATTGAACAAAATTGTACGACAAAAAAATTTCGAAGAAAGTTATGGACCAATTTTCGATGTGCTACCCATACTTTGCCACGCCAGCTCTTGCATTTTTTGACGCTAGTGTTTTCGTCTACCTTTATAATTTTTGAAATAAGGCCGAATCTTACTTTCTAGGGTAGCTAATCTGATAATCATTAAATGAAAAGGGCACATGCTCAAGTCAGGGTTTTCGACCGTTTCTAAAATTTTATTTTTCAAACTTGTAGACAATCTACCAGTCTCGGAAAGTTTTTTATTTTTTCGATATAAATTTTTCCGTTTTTGAAACAATCAACTTTTTGTCCAAGAAAGAGGGAATTTTTGTCTTTTTCACCGTTTTCGATTTTCCGATAAAGTTACGAACAGATTTTAGAAAATTTAGTATGTTACAATGCTCCGAAAGCTCTTGATTTTTTTGCCATCACTGTCTTTTGTCTATCATCATAAATATTGTAAATATAGGCAAATTTATTAGACTCCTACACGAAAACGATCTAATAAACATATTTATTGTTACAAAAAGTTTTTATAAAAATAATGATTAAGTATGCGTCATCGTTTATTCTGACAAGCGGAAATATGTACTATATATTTATGTAGTATGTATTTATGTATTTGATATTGTGAACAAGATGAAAATAAATCAAAGTTACCAGCCGATTCTGTTATCTTTTATTGTTGTAATTACTGTACTTACTCGAGATTGAACGAAATCTGTACCTACGTTATGGAAAAAAATTGACTTCATTTTCGGTTTCACCACACTAAAAAACATTAACAGTAGATGATATTATCAAATCAAAATTGGAAAAAAAATTTTTTGTAGACCTGTGCCGTGTAGCTTGTCATCCTACGTTGATGCTTGTTAGGTACCTTTCTTTTTCATTTATTATTAATTCTTGCTTAGTCAAGGGCTACTATAACTTTGCGTTAACGGATACCCAAATAAAGCTAAATTACGGTACCTAAATAATGTTTAAAAAAAAGGAAGATAGACAGAAATAAAACTGCAAAAGAAAACAGAATAAAGTTGTTTAGTAAAAACTCCGCAAAAACAAAGAATCGACTTTTTTGATTTGCTACAGCTTTAAATTAAGTGAACTGATTTCGATAATTCTTTCACTGTATCTACCCTATGTTGAAAAATAGTGACCAAACACAAAAATCATCAAAATGGATTCAGAACTTTCAGAAGAAGTGATATTAGAACTCGACGTGAGATCATTGCATTACGAAGCAATGCCATTACCTAACTTTTGTAGGCTACTAATTACCTACCCTAAGAAAAATATCCAACAGTCGAGCAATGGATGAACCCCATAATAAAAAACGAGAAATATGGAGAGGAAAAATAATGCGTCAGCGGTAATTATAGGTCCTGTATAGTAATTATCATGACGCATAGTTTTTTATTCCTCGGTTCCCTCATAATAAAATCTAAATTCACCATAGTATTTTTCCCAGTGTAGTGGTACAATATTTTATGCTAGCCACACAGAAGTGGTGTAGAAAGAGATAGTTAGGCACCCGGTTACTTCCCTTTCGCACTTTTTTTTTTTATCACCAGTTTACGTATGACCACGCTAATGTTAGAGAGATATCATTCCAGTTGTACGTAGTACATATTAGTTCCATGGGTTTACTAAACAGAAGAAATTTTAGAGATACATTTTAAAATTTCATTATAAAAAAGGAAAAAATGCAACGCAAGCTGCGAAAAAAATTTGTGACGTTTATGGGCCTAATGCAGTGTCAGCAAGAGTAGCACGAAATTGGTTTAAACGTTTTCAATCCGGGAATTTTTAATTAACCAAACTTTCAGAATGTACCTATGCAAAACTAATGCTCCCATTGACGGGACTATCTCTTTTCAATAACTTATTCTGGCTAAAATACTTTTAACTATTTTTTTTTTTGTTTTTTTGTATGAATAAACACACTATTTCTTATTTGAGGCAGTTTATTTTAAATCTATAATCAAATATTATATAATATTACAAGCAAATTCCATTGAAATTAAAATTTTTAGTGGCTCTTTAAAAACTTGGAAATTCTATAAATTGTAACTCTTGGCTCTTCCATTTGAAAAGATTGCCGATCCCTGACCCTCACACATCTTTAGTCACTCAGATAAAATTAAGAGTTTGGCTGGGAAGTGTTAATGCATCCACCATATAGCCCTGACCTTGCACCTTTAGATTTCCACCTGTTTCGGCCTCTTCAGAATTCTTTAGACAATTTCAGGTTAACGTCAAGAGAGACTACTTTTTTGCGTTTTTTTGATCAGAAATCCCAAAATTTCTACAGCAACGGGTTCATATCACTACCTACAAAATGGCAGACAGTCATCGAACAAAATGGCACATATATATTGTAATTAAATAACATAATAATAACATACACAATCACAACGTCTAGGTCCCAAACTAAGCATGTATTTTGCTTGTATTTTGGGTATCAAGTGAAGACAACACATACATATAACAGCCAAGACCCGGTGCCAGTATTATATTCATCATATAAATACTGACCCGACCTGGGATTCGAACCCGGGACCTCCAGCTTCGCAGGCAGGGTCGCTGCCCACTAGGCTAAGCGGTCGTGGTAATGTAATGTAATGTAATAATGTAAAGAAACTTTGAAAAAAATGTCTTAAGTTTTCATTTAACGCATTAACGAAACTTTTTCCCCGACCTAATATGTTTAAGTACTAAACAGGTACTAAATATCTCATAACTCAGAATGTGATTCTAAATAATAAGAGCTCCAAATCTGAGCTATGTTTGATAATAACGTCCTAATGGCCGTAAACTTTATATTGACGAATACTACTTAATGGTTTGACTTGATGTGCATTTTATATACGTTTAACAAAATAGGTACTAAATATTTCATAACTTTATAGTATTAAATAATAAAAGTACCTAAGTTAGAAAATGTACCGCCATCCTGACGTCAGAGTGGTGGTACAATTTCAATCTCAAATATTTTTGGAAGTAGGCAGGTACAAATTTTTAGATTAAAGGTACTAAATAGTACAAATTCGGTCCTAAATCTACAATAATCTAATGTTTAGTTATCCTAAACGGTAACCTTGCACCACATTGTACCGCCATTCTGGCGCACACAGCTAGTTCAGCTGCATGTGCTGTTAAAAAGCTCATCTAACGGACGTAGATTTGATTTTATTAAGCGACTTCAAAAAAGAAGGAGGTTACTCAATTCAACCGTATATATTTTATTTTTTTTATGTGTTCAGGGATAACTTCGTTGTTTATGAACCGAATTGGATAATTTTTTTTTGTGGAAGGGAGATATCTCCAGAGTGGTACCATGATAAAGAAACCAGGATCTGATGATGGCATCCCAGAGAAATCGAAGGCAACCTTCGAAAATCGTATTTTAAAGTATCGTATTTTAAGTATTTCGATAAAGTACTACTACTAGTACTATTGAATGAAGGTCGGGAGTCGATCTGATGATGGAGCTGAAAGACAGTCGAGGGAACTCCTCAACGATTTACAGCAATTACCTGGTGTTTGGACTTGATTCATTTTTATTGATGAGATCTTTGCACCCATATGGATTATAAGTGTGATTACAGGTCTGATGATGGAGACCACACACAATCGAGGGAACTCCTCAACGATTTACAGCAATTACCTGGTGTTTGGACTTAATTCATTTCTATTAATGAGAACTTTGCACCCATATCGGTTATAAGTACCATTACAGGTCTGATGATGGAAACCATACACAGTTGAAGGAACTCCTTAACGATTTACAGCAATTACCTGGTGTTTGGAGTTAATTCGTTTCTATTGATGAGAACTTTGCACTCATATGGGTTATAAGTGCCATTACACGTCTGATGATGAAGACCATAAACAGTCAAGGGAATTCCTCAATTCACAGATTTACAGCAGTTACCTTTTGTTGGGCTTACTTCATACGGTTCAATATGCCAAAATGTTCACTTTGCACAAAAATAATAGTTAAGATTGAAGTTTTACATAGGAATACCACTACCTACTAGGTATGCTGATGCGTCAATTTGACACTGAATTTACGTTGCGTAATTGCGGTGCTGTCTCATTTGAGTAGCGCGTTTAGAAGCCCCATTTATACTAAATACAAATAAGTTACAGATGCGTTTTACTAAAAATTGAAAAATAAAATAATTTAAAAAAAAAGCGACTTCAAAAATATAAACTAAAAAGTTAAAAATAAAATTTTCACTTTAAAGGAGCATTAACAGGCGGCATATAGTTAATGAAGTCGGTGCCAACTCAGACACTTTAAATGGGTACTTACCAGGTAATAACAATTACAACAATGATATATTTATAACTATAACAAATATAGAACACAATTTAAAGTGTCTGAGTGAGTAGGCACCGACTTCATTAACTATATGCCGCCTGTTAATGCTCCTTTCTTTAAAGTGAAAATTTTATTTTTAACTTTTTAGTTTATATTTTTGAAGTCCGTTTTTATTTTATGGAACCTTTTCCGCGCAAGATCAAACGCAGAAGGAACATGTACTGCTTTTCCGCGACACAAAATTTAATTAACTCAATGCAGACAGGAACTACATGCTTAATTAGTTGAACAACCGTCAGCAAAGGATGAATAAAGGTCACCAGGACAATGTGTGGAACAATCGTTTATGTGCCAATTTGACTTGATGGGCTTGCCGCGTTCTAAATTGTCCCCGGAGAAAGCCCACCAAAACGCAATAAGTCCACCAACCGACTTTTAGTCAGTGTAATGGCTTGGTGCCAAATAAACGTGCGCGATACCGACTTGTGTCGTAAAAATTTAAAAACTACTCGTCAAAGACGCAAAAAAGAGCTGAATATCGTGTTTGCGGTAAGCAAATATTTTAATATAAAGGTAAGCAAACATTTTTTAGTTTAGGCCTGCAGACGGTTATTCGATTATTTTTCAATTTAATTTGAACATTATCACGATTTCATTTTCGTCACATTCTCGTAAAATGTCACGTCCGCTCCGTAATAACTATTCCTCAGACTGACTCACATCGGCCCGCAGCCGGTCCGAAGAAGTCTATTATAAAAGGTCTTATATAAGAATTTCTCTCAGCGCATATATGCCATAAGCGTTATGAGTAGAGTTCAATTTCCATGCTTCATAAAAGAAAAATAATTCCGTCCAAAGCCGTAGATTCTAAAAGGTCTTATAATAGAATTTCATAATGCGAATATTTGTCATAATTGTTACGAATAGAGCTGAATTTCCATACTTCGTGTGAAAAATGTATATATAACGTAACAAACTAAAACACGCACATTGCGGACGCTTATATTTCGCTTTTGTTTACTGACTACACATCCTTATTAAAATTTATAAATCAATGGGAACGATAGAAAAATATAGCTGTTTTATATTGAGCAACTTTTTTAATAAAACTTAACTATAATATATAAATACAATAGATTAGGATACGAGCATCTGCTATGTCGTGGGCAAGACGAGCGCAAACGCAGGAGCACGCGCCGCTCGCCCGCAAGGCACAAGTCTCGTTGCACCCGACAAACGGGGCCGATCACCACTACCAGCTATGTACAAGGAGTGCCCATTGGCGACGCGACCGCCGGCAACACACGGATTTAACAGCGCCCACCGATATGTATCGAGATATGATGGGGTCGCTCGCGAGGTGCACAAGACGGCCGGACGCGGCGCGCCGGTACTTGCGCGGCGGTCGCCCGTAGCGAGTCCAGTCCATATTTCCCTTAATTTTATCAAAAATACTAACACGAGAAACTAAAACATTAATATAAACATATTGCACATGATCGATACAATTTCAAAAGTGCGCTTCGGTCTAAAAACGAAATCGGAAGTGCCGCGATAAGGCCGGGCTTTGCGCACGCGTACATACATACGTACAAATTCAACGTAAAATGATAACATTATATACAGCTACAACAGAAGGCCGCGGCGACACATTGTACACGGGCCGAATGTGTAACAGATCACGTAAATCACTCTAAATGTAATGAATGACAATCACATTGGACCCTATGCTTATGTAAATGGAGTGTTTGTTTATAATTGATGTAGAGAAAGCGGCGACGATACGGAACGCGGAGTATGCCTCACGAGGACTAAGTGATCGTGAGCGGAGAGCCCGTGTACCGCTGCTGCCTGAGCGATCATCTGTCGCCAGGAGGCGTCGTGGTGGCAGACGCGTTTTCTTTGAGGCCGTCACAATCAGCCGACGTCTCCGCAAGGACGGACGGTACACTCTCCGCACGATCCGGCGATGCAATCGGAACAGGATCGGACCCCGGACTTTCCTTGGGTTCCAGCGCCGCACTCCGATCCGAATCGCTCATTGCGACCTCGAGTTCCGTCGGTGGCAGCGAATCTGTCGCCTCGGCCGATGTGGGCAACAAATCGGTCCTCGCTTCGCTGTCTGCCGACGCAGTAGAGTTTGCGAAATCCGCGTTGTCAGCCTGCCCTGTGTCGATTCTTCCAATGGAACACGTACTTGTCGTAGTATTCGCCACTTCTGAAACGTCCGCCTCAAGAGATGGAGAATCGGTCGTCGGTACTTCGTCGATGGCGAGGGTCTTCTCCACGGTTACGTGGTTGGGGTCAGCCGTGGCAGGTGCGGCGCCGTCGGTGTCGGGCACCCGGGTCAAGGCGGCGGGCGTGCTCGTGCTCATGATGTTCCTGATGGCCTCGGGCGTCATTATGCTCATTGCGTTGAGCAAGTTGTTCGCGAGCTCAAGTTCCTCGTTTGAAGCGTTTTCAAGGCCGGCGCCCCTCCGTCCGGGTGTCTCTGAAAAAATGCAGTCCGCGGTAGTCAGTGAAGGCGTGAAGCTCGGGAGCGCGGTGGAGTACGAGGACCAGCGACGTACCTCCTGTGCTGTCGGTGTAGTCCCAGAAACCGAAGTGTCTCTCGGGAGGAACCGCAGTGACGGCTAACGCCAACGATTCTCCGTCGCCGAACGCGTCGCTGCCGAATTGAGCCCAGCCTTCGGTGCATGAGCTAGTGGTATCCTCGCTGGGCGCCTCCCAAGCTGCGTGTGGGTATGTACATGTAGCGCGTGATGAGGTTTGGGAAATGTGGAGTCTAGGAAATGTTCGAATACTCACGCGAGCCGTCACCGAGCACTTGCTGGGCGAGTGAGTGCCGCACCCCTTCGTCGTCGGGCTCGATACATCCACTTTGTCCGTTGGCCTGCTCGTAATCGTCCCATATGATGTTTGCCACGCTGTAACACAAACGACCCGTTACTTGTCGCACGTGGTTTGCCCTGTCCGGTGCACAAACATCGTCGTGGACGTTCCCGTTGCTCGAACTTACGCGTTGTCGTATGGTTCGCCCATTAGGTCCAGGAAGCGTTGCACTGCCTGCAGCTGCGGACAAATAAAGCGGTCGTGATTATGATTGTCAATTATCATTTTTTGTTATTCACTTATTTAGTATCTTGACTCAAAGCCTAGTAAAAATATTTAGAATATTAATTACTATTAGATCGTCGAAGTTTTCTAGGCAGTACTTTTTACAAAAGAGAATGGAATGTGTAAAATGAGATTCACCATGACGCGCCACGCGCCGCTGGTCATATTATTTTACCGACAAATATTCAAGTAGCACAACAAGTCAGATTCTAACAGTGACACATTTATAAAATGAAACTTATTTATTTAACGATCATGCTTATACAATAGAATTCTACCAATGACCCATACACTAGGTTAGACCTGTCCCGTGGGAGTCGAAAAACAAATTGCCAAATGACACGGAAAAGATGCGGCTAAATAAATATATATTAAATTACAACTTAAAGGTCCCCCTGTCCCGCAAGTGGACAAGAGCAGCTCCAGTTCCAAAGACGTAACATGTGCATGTGAATGAGTGGAGTGATGAATGAGGGTGTGTGTGCCTGTGTTTGTGTGTGTGCGAGTGCGTGCACACATGTTATGTGTGTCTGCATATACCTGTTGTAACGTTGCGCATGCGAGGATATGAAAACTCCAAAAGATATGAAAGATCCAAAATAAGCTCAAGATTTGAGAATGTTTTTCTAACTCTTCCTGTTTCCAGCATAGCTGTTGTTTTTTAATTATGATTTTGGCTTCACAAACCGGGCTGCACTTGATGTCACAGATTTTAACCAATTTATTATAAATATAAAGAAACAAAATCGCTTAAAGTGCCGAGCAAAACTAGTGTTAATTTCAGCAGTTAGAAGCTTGAAAATTTATTATGTCATTTTATGTTGATAAATTCAAGCTCTGCCTATGCATATATAGGATAACTCTCATTAAAAACAACCTACGAACAGTGAGAACCCCTGATTGTATAGATCTGTTGTAGGTAACGCCAGAGTTTCCTCAGGATTACCTTAAGAAGATCTCTTTAGGCTCTTTCCAGCACCAAGAGGACAGTCTTGCCTATACCGCCCCATACCAGAATGCAGTAATTTCTTATGCATTGATATTGTGCAATATATACTGTTTTTAATAACGTTCCATCAGTGCCTTCTCATAGGAGTTTAAATGTATGCATCAGCTTACGAATTCTGACCGCAGTAACTGTGATATGAGCTCTAAAATTCATATTTTCATCAATCACTACTCCAAGATATGTCAGCGTGTCACGTTAGAAATGAAATAAAGAAAGGGTGTGTAGATCTCAGGGGTTTTGACATAAAAAAGAGATAAAGAAAGTTAGGTCAGTCATTTACTATAACAGATTTAGATACAGATAGAATTTAAGAAAATACAATTAGGAACACAATTAAGAACAGGAAACATAATTTAAGTTCATTTAAACCAACTTTCCGCTTACTTCCCAAACTCCCATCATCAAGGAAACCAATGGTAATTTGTAAAGTCTATGAATTAAGTTTTACCTCCAGGGCTCCTATATATGTAATGAACATTGAACGTGTGAAGCATCTTTCAGCAAGTGACTCCACGGCTTTTCTTAGACAGTTCAGCCAACGTTTGAGTATAGGTCCATGTTTTAGGGACCAGATGCGACAATATAACAGCACTGCTTGAACATTACCAATTTTACATCAAAATAATCGAAATTATATCAACCGAAAGAAGAACGTATTCTTTTAAATTTCAGAATTACATTATCAGATCCAGGAAATATTAAATTTTTAATCTCAACATTTTTGCACCCTGACAGCTGTCAAGTCTCCTCCCTTTTTTCTTTTTTCCAATTTTAAAATTCCAGAAAATCATAAACAAGCTACACCACAGAAGTCGATCAGCTCATACAAATTCTAACAGTAAACAAAGAGAACAAAAACAGGAACACGAACAGGAGAAGTGTGACAAGCGAGACAGCTCTCTTTATGTGTTGGCAATTACAAATTTGACCCAAGGGCTCTCGGGGTGATGGACAACATTGTACGTGAGCCTTGATAGTCATTAATTAGAGCAGGGGGAGGCCTTTATGCAGATGTTTTATGAAAACACAAAAATTGCGTTTTAAGTGCATTTAGAGTTGGCAGGTTGTGATTCAGCCACCTACAAACTTTTTGTAAACCAGCATCTGCCAATTGGATTGTTTCCTGCCAATACCTGTAGAGAAATATTATCGCCATGTCGTCTGCATAACACAGTACTTCGCTATTTCGAAGGTGAAGGGATATACGAATGTCGTTCATGTAAACGATGAATAAGGTGGACCCCAAAATATTGCTCTGAGGCACACCAAAGCAAACAGATCTAGGACAGCTCACCAGATCCCCAACTTTCAGACATTTGCTTCTGTCAGTCAGATAACTGGCGAAACAGTTTAGAGCAGTACCACGAATACCTAAATCTTCCAGTTTCCTGGGCAAAATGGTAACGAAAACCGTGTCGAATGCCTTTGCCAGATCTAAAAACACACCAACACAGCTCCCCCCCTTATCCATGTATGAAACCACTACATCCGAAAAAAGGGTCAGTGCGTCCTCGGTTGATTTACCCTACAGAACTCAAATTGATGTTCAGAGAACTATTTATTTTCCTCTAAAAAATTTATGAGACGTTTATTGACTATTCGTTTTAAAAGTTTCGAATATCATCCAAAAGTGAGATTGGTCTATAATTGCATGGTCCGTCTTTAGGTCCGTTCTATTGGTTAGGAGTGTCAACGGCCGTCTTCCAGGCACCAGGAAAAACTCCCGAGAAGATGCTCAAATTAACAATTGCTGTTAGAGGTTTAGCTATGATGTGTCCAAGAGATTTTAGGAGACTATTACTGATGCCGTCCAGACTGGGGAGCGCTTACATTATCAAGTGCTTTTATAAGACTCATAACCTCAAAAGTATCTGTGGATTCAACAAAAATAGAGTTCATGGGAGGGTTACTCGTTACATTATTTACTTGTAAGGTAAGTGAGTTTTCAATTTCATTTAATTTCAATAGTACAGAGTTCGCCAAACCCCAAAAAAATAATAGATAATACAATGATTAAGAGACACTTTGATAGTGGATTTAGACTTAGTTAACTCAGTGATGGATAAGGTGGTTTTTTAGAGCTGTGTGTGATCTGCCTAATGGTATTCCAAAATTACTTAAGTGAATTTATGTTATGAGACAGTTCCCTGTTATCGTATTCCGAATTAAGCTTTCTGAGAAGAGAAGTGTAGAAAAAAGAACGCCCATCTCCCATACAAACATGGGCTAGGAAAAAAATATGAGTACTTTGAATTTTGTGTATGTGGTTAGACTCGCATAGGTACATTTTCATCGGTATATTAAAATGTACCTATTTAGGTACATTAGGTACAATCACCTTATGATATAGACATATATTTTTTAAAGCTGGCAATTTACTGGCATCAAGCTATGAAAGGTTAAATAAATGCAACTCCTCTATAGAATGATAAAGAGATAATAACGAGTTAAAAGTTCGGTTTTATTTAAAATAAATACATAGAATGACTTCTGGAGTCATTTTAAAAATAAAAACTCTATAAATCGTACATACAACTTTTTGAATGCAAGTAATATAAAACATGACACTGGCAAAACTGTCTAGAACACAAAATCATTGCCGAAAATAAAAGAAGAAATGTTAACACTCATCAAAACTGCACTATGGTCACAACTTGTCTGTCATGTGACCTAAATGACAGTGACTGACAGTCACAAATGTCAATGATGACAGCAATGATTTATGCCATTATCGAAAACGTTTATTACCCAATAAACTTATTTTCAGAATTTATATTGTTTTTAGTAAAACTAAAAAAACATTCAAAATACGATGAACTATTTTATCAATTTTCGATTATAATTTTAAGTCTGGTAACAAAAACAATAGTTTCATCATTAAAAGGCATTTTGTAAAGCATACCTGCGTAACATTAATATTTTTTTTTAAATTCTATTGTACGTAAGTAATTACTTTCCAAAAAAACCTTTCTTTCTTTTCGTATTCGGTCCAGAATTACGTGCGATGGGAAAATCCTCATAAATGGTAACCCCAATTTGAGTAATGTAATAAACGTTGCAAATGCATTCATTGTAATTCATGAATTCATTATAAACTATTATAAATGATTTACAGATGCATTCAAAATACAACTTGAACATTATTTTCAATAGTCATTTTCTATTTTTCACGTACTTTTAGAAAAATAATGAAGTAGTTAAAAAATGCTGCTTTTCTAAGAGTATCGACATTTATGGTTCTGTAAATAATTTTTTTTTTTCGCGATATTCTCTGGATTTTTACGGTGTTCTTTGTACAATTTATCTCTGAACACCTTATCAGTTCGGGGTTCATCTATGGCTGTATTACCAACTTTGCGCGACTGACCCTGACTGCTTCAATGTATCTACATACTGCATTTGATAAATTATAGACGAGAATTTCGCCGCTACATCAAGATTGTAGTTATTCACGATCAGCGTCCAGTCCACTGACTTCAATTCAGATTTAAGTGCATCATAGTCTTCATTTTGTGGGATTTGCTTTTGAAGATATAATTATAATCAAACTTTATGGCGGATCCGAAAGTAGACACAAGTCGCGTCGCATTAACCAGTTTTAAGTGTAGCGGGACGTTGTCCGGTGCGGTACCCAGAATATCTATGTTTAAATCTCCCGTAAAGGTAATACAAGGACTGCGTGAAATATTTTTCAGTACTGTGTCGATGGATTGAATAAAATCAGGGTTTTGAAAGTTTAGGTGACCTGTAAACGGCGACCACACTGAATAACTGGGGTACCTCCACGAGAACACAATTTACTTCGTCTACATTCAATTCAGCGAACACTGCAGATCTCCTGCTGCTTACATAACCGCGACCCCACCGGATTTGTTAATGATTTTTTTAGAATTTATAGACATGTAACCCTGAATTTGTCTAATGATAGAGTATTCGCTTATCCAGCACTCAGTAAGCACCAAAACATCAAAATCTATACCTAATCTTTCATACATAACAAGAAAATTATTAATTCCTATGCCTGCTTCAGATATTGACATTCAGATATCTTAGTACTGTATTTAGGGGTAACTTGAGTACAGTTGTCCGGCGTGCCTATAGTATGGCTTTTTACCTTAAATAATTATCAACATCGTTTAATAAATTTAAGGTGACCATAGATAGTAGATTGCTGTGAGGAATTCATTAAGTAACAAACAGAAATTACCATCCATACTCATAAAAAAGTTACAGTTACCCGTCCTTCCCATTGTGCCAGAGTACATATATACACTGTTCCGGTGCAGGTGTGTAAGACTGAGAGTGTAGTGTAAATAGTGAGAATGAAAGTGTGTGTGTGTGATTGCAAGTATGTACTGAGAACAGTACAGCACCCCGCGTCACCAGCACAAAAAAGATAAACATATAAGTTACAGATACGTTTGAAGTACAAATTACAAAAGAAACCAAACATCAATAGGACTAGGAGGAATCCGGTACACTGAAAATTAACGTGTGGCCCCTGCGAGTTCGAGGCGAGGTCCGATATGAGCTATTCATTGAGGTCATCTTCAGATAGAATCCTGACAGCGAGACTCCCAATTCGAGTATCCCGCCTTCTGAAAAGAATGGCAGTTGCGAACTCAGCAGTGTTTATATTCATGGTTCTTCGCAGACGACCTTGCTTCACGAAATAACCGACGGTTTTCTCCGGTGAGGCGCTCGTTAACATAGACCACCCTGCGCGGTCCCCTCCCCTACCATTCTAAGAAGAAGAGAACGTCGCGCTTTCGCTTCCATCAGGAATTCATCCGGTTTTGAACGACGGGCAAAGGTGATCACGAGCGGACGCGGTAACTGTTTTCCGACATTCACATCGGAATCCCCGTTTAGCCATTTGGGTGCAGCTCGAAATACGTGGTCCAGGTCGGAGTCCCTCAGCTCAACGCCTAGCTTCTGGGCAGAGGTCAATGCCAGATGATATGGGTTTTCATTAGGGGTCTATAGCAGAAACTTTGAGTTCACTTCTTAAAGATGCCTGAGCTTGATTATTCAATTGGCTCTTCAAGTTAGCGATCGTAGTCTTAAGGAGAATGTTTTCACATTCCTGAGTTTCGAGAGACTTGATCCTTGAGTCGTAATCGGTTATCTTTGCACTCAGGGAGTCGAGGCGCACCCTGAGGTTGTTCCACATTTCTGACATGCTTTGATGCATAAGATTGATTTCTGGAGCCAACTGCTGTAGAGCACGCTTGGAGGCAACAACTGGACCGGTATGAGTACCCGGATACAGATTACTTTTTTGTGGAGAGTAACGTTGTCCGTTACCACTCGGGCTGGAGTATTAGAGTTATCTCCATCCTTTCTCGCTTTGGCAGAGCAATCCGGACAAATCCACTTTTTAATATCCTCTGGCTTAAGGTGCTCTGCTTTGGTACACATTGCATGGAACGACCGATCACATTCAGTAAAGGAGCAGCACATTTTTCTTCGTCATGTAAAATTACTTGAAAGCAGTATGAATAAATCATTTTTCCGTTACCAAGATACTCCAGTAATAAGCGACAGAATTAGCGATAGCGGTCGTTACGTTTATCGATAGCGTGGTAGGGACGTTATCCGGATTACGCACTGCACGAGAATGACTAACCGTATCAGCGGCAATCAGCAAACGATGTGATTTACGAACGAACAATAACGGTCGGATATAATCTTAACTCACAATTTAGTAGATCTAATCCACACTTTATCTGGTTAGAAGATATTACCAGATGTTCACTAATGCAACTCTAGACATGACTTAAATGCTTAAGTAATATAAATTATTTTATCAAACGGACTGCGAAGAAATTACGTGTTTATTGTTAGCCGCGCAAGAATACAGATTCGGTACTTTAAAATGTGATAACCAACTATATTTATGTATAGCTGCGAACGCACACAAACGAAAGCTAATACACTGGTTGCGAACAGGAAAATCGTGATCAGTCCGATGACCTATCAGCAAGTACAAGGTGGTGACGGATGTCATTGTGAATCTGTTATGTTCTTTGAACCGCACGTGCACATATATCTTAGATCTAACGGCTTTTACATTAAGGCGGCTTATCGGGTTTCGCTAACGGGTAACGTTCGGGTTTTACGAAACAAGCCGATAGAACCTCTGGTTTGCGTCATACTGTACGACAGTTTTTTTAGACACTGTCGCCAATACGCTATAAAATAAACAGTATTTTTTCCCATGAGGACAATATTTTTTTTATGTATAGTCAACTATTTTATTCCTATGTACTGTCACATTGGAGTGAATGTATTGGAATAGTCTCGGAATATGTATAAATCAGACTAACATAGATGAGTAACAGATAAGACGAGTTCATTGAAACTCAAAACAATCACAAATAATATTGAGAAAATGACAATTTACTCGTTGAGAGCGAGTCTTTCTGTTTTTTGTGCTTTGGTTGATCAGAAAGCACGACGGCAGTGGGACTTACACTCCCTGCGGTAATGGAGGTGTCGAAGGCCAGGCTGTCGCCCAACTCCGTGCCGCCGCCCGCGCCCCCGGGGTCGTCACCGTTCACGTCCTGCATATGGTCTGCGCCTTCCGCCAAGCTCTCATTGTACTGTAATATCACGGGACAGTTAGCTAGGCATGCGGTAGTGTGTAATGCCAAGTCTAAGCCAAAAAAAGTAACTGGCGACGCAACAGCGTGTTACATTACCTAATTAATTCAACCTAATTAAAACCCATTAGATTAACTAGAACTACAAATTTCATAACTATGCAATTCAAACAATCAGTGAGACATTAACGTCCAAAAATCGACATTTTGTCACTGACTGATATATAGATCAAAAATGTAACCCACTTTTAGATGACTCAAAAAGTTGAAATTTAGCGTCCAGCTGGGCGATTGTGTGCATACATAAGAAAAAATTAGAAAACAGTGAATTTTACGGTGATGTGCAAGGAGGGGGGTACGTAACCGCGATGCGAACGCTATGGTGCGAGTGGGTGCCGCGAACTATACAGCGTAAACGCAGGAAAAAAGATTAATTTTACAGATCAATTTATAATGATGAATAATAATAATTTCTTTACAAAAAGTAATGGTGTATATGAATATATATAATATAAAATAAATGAATGTCCCATCAGAAACGTAAATGTGAAATGGGACTCAAACTCAATATTAAGAATATGCGTGTTTATGTAGACTTCGTCAACAAAAGAATCGAGAAATAAATGGGTGTAGATAAACCTGAAATTAATTTATAAGAACATATGACATCTATACTAATATTATAAAGCTGAAGAGTTTGTTTGTTTGTTTGTTTGTTTGTTTGAACGCGCAAATCTCAGGAACTACTGGTTCGAATTGAAAAATTATTTTTTTGTTGGATAGTACATTTATCAAGGAAGGCTATAGGCTATACTACATCACGCTACGACCAATAGGAGTGGAGCGTCAATGAAAAATGTTGCAAAAACGGGAAAAATTATTCCTTTTGAGAGCTTCCGTCGCGCGCGCTGCGTAAACGGTTGATGTTAAGCAAAAATCATGTATTACGGAATTGTACCCCTTTAAAAGTTCTAACCAAAAGTCCACGACAGCATATGTGTATCTTTTAAGGTTAACTTACTATAACCTTTTTTATGACAACCAAATTTGTTCAACATAATGTACTATTTGCGAAGATGTTTTTTAAACGTGATATTAATCCTTATCAAATTAAATACGTCAGTTGTCTTAAGCATTTCATGTATATTATAATTGCCCTTTACATCATACAATTTAAATTAATATCTTAACAGTTTTTATTGAAATTTAAAAACTATAGTTTGTTTGTTTGTTTGTTTGTTTGATAGACAGATTGATTGATCGATTGATTGTTTGAAGGATTTATTGATTGATTGATTGATTTTTGATTGATTGATTGATTGGTTGATTGTTTGATTGATATATTGTTTGTTTGTTGGTTGGTTGGTTGGTTGGTTGGTTCGTTCGTTCGTTTGTTCGTTTGTTTGTTTAAACGCGCAAATCTCAGGAACTACTGGTTCAAATTGAAAAATTATTTTTGTGTTGGATAGTCCATTTATCGAGGAAGGCTATAGGCTATACTACATCACGCTACGACCAATAGAAGTGGAGCATCAATGAAAAATGTTGCAAAAACGGAAAAAAATATTCCTTTTGAGAGCCTCCGTCGCGCGCGCTGATTGATTTGATGATTGATTGTTTGTTGGTTGGTTGGTTGGTTGGTTCGTTCGTTCGTTCGGTCATTCGTTTGTTTGTTTGTTTGAATTTGTTAATCTCTGAAACTACCAGTCGGATTTGAAAAAATCTTTTTGCCTTTGATAGCCTGATTCTGGCGGAGAGTTATAGGCTATATACATGAAAACGAACTGTCTGTCTATTCGAGCAAATCGGCTTCGGCCAAAGCGGCTTAACCGATTTTGATGAAACTTTACACATATAACAGGATGTAATCTTTTGACTACACCCTTTCCATATGTGACATACAGAACTTTTTGTATGTCTGTCTGTACGTCCATATGTTTAAACCTATTTAAATGAAACATCAATGAATATGAAAAGAAGGTCGTTAAAACTATCAAATGTTGCTTTTTGTCCGTCTGTCTGTCTGTACGTGTATCTGTCTATTTGAGCTAATCTCCAAAACGGCTAAACAGATTTTAAGGAAACTTTGCAGACGGGAAAGAAGGTTGTCAAGATATTTGACATTAGCTACTTTTTGTCCGTCTGTTTGTCTGTACGTCTATTCAATTCAATTTTATCTATTCGAGCTAACTTCTAATACGGCTGAACAGATTTTAATGAAACTTTGCAGACGTGAAAGAAGGTTGTCAAGAGTGTCATAAGCTACTTTTTGTGTTTGTCTGTCTGTCTATCTGTCTGTCGTTTGTCCTCACTGATCTAGCAATGTACAGCCGAAAGTACTAAGTGTAGGAAGCTAAATTTGGAACATAAGTTTATTTTATAACGTGAGCATTACAAAGTTAAGAAAGGCTTTTTTAGAAATTTCAAACTTAAGGATGGGAATGGAGGGACTTAAATAATGACGTGTTTCAGGGTTTTTAGATTTTCACATTTTAAGAGTGGGAAACGGGAGATGAAAAATTGTATCGGTTTTTTAAAGGGTGCAAGGGGAATGAAGATTGAAAGTTTGAATGGGTGTGACCAAAATTGGTTCCAGCAAAAAGTACATATAAACCATCTCGAACGTTATTAGTACCTATAACAGGAATTTGTAGTCTACGCAAGCGAAGCTGCGGGCGGTCGCTAGTTTTAATATAAATTTAAAATACAATGTTTGCTATTTAAAAATATAACTTAGGATGAATTGAAGCTCAAGATTTGACTTGACTAGTTTTTACCAGCATTACCATTTTTGCAGCATACCAAATTTTCAAAAGAGTAAGATAAGTTGACCTTAGAATATAAAAACAGTAACTTGCGTATAACATTACGTGGGCTGCCATTAATGAATCCGGAACTAGTCACTGACAAAAATATATTTACAAAGTAATTACAACACTTAAAAATGGAACTCTTTAATACAATTATTAATAATAATTAGAATACAATTTGTTTCATATAACTGTCAATTGTTTTTCCATTATGCCATCATTTTGAAAATTGCGTGTCTTCATCACCATGGATTTGACTCGTGAACATTTCCGTGCGATGATTTATTACTATTTTTTATTTACGTGGGTTAATTCAAAAACTGTGCATCGATCACCTGCCTTCGACTTTTAGGGATGAAGCGCCATCGAAAACAACTGTGTGTGTCATAGTTCAGTGAGTTTAAACGGGGGTGCTCTATACAACGGCTTATGGACGACAGGTCCGGCTAAACCAGTTGTTGCACCACAAAATATCGATGCTGTGCGGGAACTAATAATGCAAGATATTCATGTTGTACATATCACGAGATGACGAGTTGGTATACATAAATTATTCCATGAACGTATGGCCGTAAAAATGTTCGTGTTGGATTCCGCACAACTTGTCAATTGATCGAAAACAGGCTCCTCATGTAGATTGGTGCATAAAAAAAAAGTTAAAAAAATACAAAATACCCAAAAGTCGAAGTCACTTGATCGATGCTCTGTTTTTGAGTTAGCCCACGTCGAAAATCGTAATAAATCATCGCACGAAAATGCAGTTCACGAGTCAAATCCACGGTGACGAAGACACGCAATTTTCAAAATGATGCCACAATCATTAAGATATATGTTATTCAGGCACTGCACACTCGCCGAGTGGAGGCGAACGCGAGCGTGTAGAGGCTCCACTCGTGTCGATTCGTGTGCGTTCCCCTCGGCTCGTCGCCGCTCGCTTTCGTGTCGGTATTTTGTTGAAAGATCAAAGTAACGAGTGGGGGCGAGCGGCCCTTCCACACGCTCGCCTCCGTTCGCCGAGCGTGAAGTGCCTAGTAATAGAAAGCGAACAACTAGCTTCTAACTGCTCATTCATATAAATAACCCTATATGTATAATAAAAAGAAATGGCTGTACATATTGTCCTGCATATATTGCGCCAAATGGTTTTATTTTTATATACAGTACCAAAATAAAATGTTATATGCTATTCATTTCTGTCATAATAACAATATCATTTTAATGAAGTCGTATGTTAATATTGTGAATACTAAATGTCGTGTTGTTTTTTTTTTTCAAGTTGTCGTAACTGATTTAGGTATTTGAATTTAAAACTATTTTCTGTGGTGATTTGTAATTATATTTGTTAAATTGTTATAAAAACACCGACGTGGCTGTTGCAGTAGCGCCTTTTTTCTTATCAATCTGCATCTTCGACGGTTTGGCGGCAACTGACCTACCCGAGCGTACAGAGGGGTACCGCTCGCTTCGGCATCACTTGCCGAGTGCCACGCCCGTGCGTTTCACCCGAGCGTGAAGTGCCTGCATTACAATTAACTAGAGTCGCTACTTCAAAGAACTCGACGTTCCATCAAACTGCGGTGCATACTACTGCATGCACCGCAGTGGCTTCAGTAGTGAATAAGC